>BROG01000580.1:442500-481163 GCA_030159075.1 Atrina japonica | reverse complement strand
AGCAATTAAAGTAAGGATATTACAGGATCTAACGCAACCCGCTATGGGGTCACACACAGATGATATCGTAAAGTCATTTTCGACCTATGAAAAAACGACTTGTACAATCTTGTAAGCGATCTAATGGCAAAGAGATGAATATTTTTTAACATAAAGTCCGAAAGTACAGAATTATTTTCATAACTTTGGATAGATTCGAATCAACAAATATATTCCGATGGACTTTTGCGGACCGACGGTTTCCTTTTTATAAACTAAATTACATCTCTTTGTCATTTAATTTTGTAAGACGCATTTCGCATTTTATAACTTTACGAGAGGTCACTCGCACGTGACCCCATAGCGGATTGCGACATTTCAGAAAACGGGAGCGGTGAGAGATCGGTTTTTAGTTAGATTGATAACGGAAAATTCAAAACAAAGCTTTTTTTTTACATAACATACTCTTAATCTTTTCAGTTTTAATGAAACGTATTCATTAAGGTTGCGATAGTAACAATATTGAACAAGAATGATAAAATGTGACATGAATGATGTCTTGTAACACACAGATAGTAGTGCAATGTTATGCCTTATTAAGAACAACGATGTGAAAAACAGTGCAAATGAAATCTTAACAACTAACAATTATAAGACAACTCGTGGCCCTAGTACGCTTCCGTATATTTCATATCTCATTACGACGGCCCCACCCAACATCATTGCTACTGCACTCGCCATTTTTAATATTTTTTACATCTTGATTTCATAATGTCCGCAGGGATGACGCCCCTTTTGACGAGCTGGTCTTTCGTGTACATCGCAAAGGCGTAGTCGACCACGCTCATACCTAGGTCAGTCATATCAAATTCAATTTGAGCGTTTGGGTCTTAAGAAATTCCTTGGTCAATTGTGCGTAACCGATCGCATGGCTGAATCCACGGCTGCGTGATACATAATATTCACATGATTTTTTTCACCACTCATCCTTTGTTTTTTAAATTCGCGAGAAAAAAATTAAATTCATCGCAAAGGGATCGGGAGGGGTCGACGTTCGTGAATCTCGGCCACGGGAAGAGGCGGTTTACGTTCACGGATTGGAATCTCGGGTTGAGGCCCGCAAAAATGATTGAGAATAAATCCACCCTATTACTATTACGGCGGCTTTGATCCACGACCAATGAACGCCCGAGGGTCGAAGGTCAATGGTGGTTAGGGATCCGCGATCCCCCTCGTTGTTTAGCATAGCTTTTTTTATTTTTCGTGCCGCCGCTATTATTTTTAACGCTTCCACTCGTTTCGGGTTCTTCTTCTTCCCCACTTCGCTCGGTACAACGAATGTTAGTGGGTTTTCGGTCTGTGGCATCGTAGGTGTTTGAGGATCTTTGATCTCCCTTTATACAACCGACCCTACATACATGATGTCACTTTTCATCTCTTTTACCTTACGTTAACAAAAAATTGGGTCTTCATCACATTAGCAGCAAACTTTAATCTGTTCCTTTTACAAATCTCAATAAACTTTTTCAAGAAGCAAGAATGAACCCCTACACGGATTCTTCGACCCCAAAATACATACTGAACTCCATTACAATGGAAATCGCTTATCAGAGACCGTTTAAGCCTGCACGTGTTACAAACAATGATTGTTCTGAACAGAAACGTCTTTTCCTTAAACTTAAATATACAAAAAAAGGCATAGACGCTTTAAACATTGGTAATGTTCTAAATCACAAAAAAGTTCAGTCCTGTATTAAACCATATTTTAAACTGAAGACCACGCCTTGCATTTCATATAGCTATACACCTAGCATCGCATCCAAGCTATTCAATTACAAACGGGTTTTACAGTGCCTAGACATCAACCATCTTCTACACAACACTGTCACATGTTAATGTGCTTCATCTCCTTTCAAGTACGATTCTATCGGGCATGTCATTACCGGCGGCGTTTCTATTGTTGAAAATGAAAGCCTCAAAAATCTTATTTTAAGGGACCCTAAATACCGGGATGCCCGTTCCTTTAATTGGCGTCAGAATTTCAGTTTAGTTATGGATTCTGTCGAAGGTTATGCCAGACGATGGGCCAAACATGAAGACGTAGAACCAGACACTTTGTCTGAATGGCTGAAAGCCATACGATGGTTGATAAAATCTTGTAGTCGAAGACTTAAAGGGACTACGAAAACACGTTATCCCTCTGTATTTAATGATCCAGATGTAGTAATGAACTGGATAGATTACATGACCAATATGTACTGGTATTGGTAGACAAAGCCTGAAATAATATAGTTTTTATTTGTAAGGCACATTACTATAATTGTTTATTAGAAGAACTTGGGTTTAATACGAATTCTGGAAATCCTACATACACACGTAGCTCACATTCAAAGGATGAGATCCTTCAAAATCACGTGTCCGTATTACGCTCATTTGATATACATACAACGGATACCGATTTCGAGCTACCACATTTATATTGGATACCTAAACTTCATAAAACCCCATATAAGCAAAGATACATAGCAGGATCCAGCAAATGTTCTACCAAACCTTTATCTTTACTCCTTACCCTTAGCCGTTAAGGAGAAACTTCAACAATACTGTACAGTTGCTTATTCCAGAAGCGGTGTAAATCAGATGTGGATACTACAGCTTTTAGAAAATTTGAAGGCACACAATGTTTCTCAAATTCACAGTATCAAAATTTATGACTTCTCTACTCTTTACACTACTATTCCACATAAAAAATTAAAAGAAAGACTTTTCAGCATCGTAGACATCTGTTTTTTCACTAAAGGTGGTACCCGAAAATTTAAATATCTAGTGATTGGCTATCAGGATACATATTACGTCAAACACCGCTCTGATTCTACATATAAATATATGAAGTTGATATAAAAAACATGCTGGAATTTCTAATACACAATATATTTGTAATGTTCGGAGACGTGGTCTTTCAACAAACTGTCTGCATTCCTATGGGAAGCAATTGTGCTCCTTTATTGGCCGACGTGTTCCTTTATTCAAACGAAGCAGACTTCATTCAGAAACTGCTGAATCAAAAGAAGAAAAAGTTAGCGGTGTCCTTTAATTTGATATTTAGATATATCGACGACGTTTTGTCAATTAATAATGACAATACATATGTCAACGCGATATATCCCAGCGAAATAGGAATTAAAGATACAACAGAATCAAACACACCCGCTTCATACTTTTTACTTGGTATAAACACCGACAGGAAATTAGCAACTAAGCTATACGACAAACGCGACGATTTCGGCTTTCCTATCGTAAATTTTCCACATTTAAGTAGTAATATCCCTCAGTCAGCCGCATATGGAGTTTATATTTCACAAATGATCCGATATGCCAGGGCGTGTACAACATATGAAGATTTAATATACAGAGGTAAGCTACTCACTGACAAATTATTGACATAGGGATGTCGAAAACCGCGTTTAATGTCAACGTTCCGCAAATTTTACTGTCGGTATTATAGTCTTGTTTGCGACTTCTCTGTTTCACTAAGTGAAATGTTGAGTTGCCTTTTCGTTGGCGGTTGTTGAGACGTCTGTACCAATTGTGACGAGGATACACTCCTCACGTGTTTCATTGGACTTGACTGTGGACTCACGGCGGGTGTGACCGGTCGACAGGGGATGCTTACTCCTCCATGGCACCTGATCCCACCCCTTGGTTTCCAGAGGTCCGTGTTTGTCCATTTTTACCGGATTTGTATCTATGTCCTGGACATATTTCCATCATTTTTATTGGATGACAAAAACTTTTTAGATGTCTGGCGGACGTTAAAGTAGCTGTTAAGGGGGCGAGATACATCCCATGCCTGTAATTTAAGTCGCAAGAAAATTCAGAAATTGAGATGTCTAAAAATGCATCTTCTCCTAACTCTTTGATCAATTCAGATGGATTATCGACCTCGAAGCCGAAATAGGATAATCCCGAGATGTATAGATTGATCAATGAATTTCCCAAAGTTTTACTCATGAGCGAGCCTAACCTAGTTTGATACTTTGATACGTCGAATATAATTTTTCCGTTTCCTCTTCCGACAACATATCTACGTCGGTCAAACTTAATTCTTTACCTAAAAATTGTTTCAACTTGCCTCCAGCAACGATCGCACAAAGTCTGTCCTTCGAGGTGCTGCTCTTGGAGATGGCTTCAGCACTTTCCGTACCATCATCCATTTCAGCGGTACGTAGTTAACCTATTTCCATATTTATTTTATATCGAGGAAATGATTTTTTCGAGAATCTTCCCAGTCTGTCGTAACGGTTCACTCTCAAAATGGTCAAGATTATCAACAAGATTAATAAGTGTGGTAAAACGCTAATATTAATAAAAGTACGAGTAATATCCTTTTCATTTTAGAAACTTTAATAAAATTACTATCAATAATAATAATTACTAAAAATTACTGGGGGTGTTATTTAATAAACTTATAAGTATTGGGCTGCTCCATAATTAGAACAAGTTTCAAGTATTTATGTTGATATAGCAAGTCGTCCATCTTGTTTCTTTCGTCTGGATCCCTGATGACGTTATTTTCGTCCAAACATTTTTGGAAGGAGAATTTATCTTAAGTGAAAAATGAACAAAGCCATTTAATTTGCTCTCGAAAAACTGTGCAGACGGAATTGTATTTTGTGGTTAATATCAACACGGACTTGCGGGCGTGACGCCCCGAAAAGGCTAGCATGGACAAGGCATTTACTTTTTTTTTCATTGATTTCATCGTACTACAATCGTAGACGATGTAAAGAGTGTCGGTGTCCTTGTATTTCTCAAAGAAAAATTGTAAAAGCTCATGAAGTTTTTCGTCGCCGTTCTTGCATACGGGATTGGCTATTTCTACGGTTTCATCCACAGGATTTTAGGATCCTCGCCGATCCATTTTCTTCGTTTGTTAGCCTTATACGAAGCGATGGAAGGACATGATATGTTCGAGGATCCTACACAACAATCACGCTCCAACAGGTATAATAGAAACTCCGTCTTTCCACAACCCGTCGCACCGCAGATGATGGCGGCATGATGTTCTTTAATATACATTTTTTTTAATTAAAGACCAATTTCTTTTTTACTGCAAGCTTCTCTCCTTTTTAGGATATGAAGTTTACAAATCGACCATCTAAAGGATTGATCTGTGCATCTTTTACCACATAGATACATCTAGAGGATCCGTGTCGGTTTCCTCTTCTCTTTCAATACCTTCCGATATATTTTGCAATTTCCTCCCCGTCCCGTGAAGTGCATTTTCGTCCGTCCCGCGAAGGTCGTGCCACAGTCCGTAGTGATTATGCAAATATTTTCTCATAGTCATGTCGATCATGGCCGTATCGACCACGACTTGGCCGACGCGGTGGTCTTGATTTCTACCTTGGGCGAACCATTTTTTGATCTCGTCATACTGTTGATGCGATCTCATTCCCTGAGAATGTTGTTGATTTGGTTGACCTTCAATTGTGATCTCCACCTTTTTGACCCTTGATTGTAAAATATCTCAACGTCCTTCCGCGATATGTCAACAAATAGGAAGAGAATTCTGGATAGAGACCTAGCTGGCGTGTTATCCTGGTAGTTGAGTATGCTGTCGGACCTCCGTATTGTCGACTTCCGATATCGAAGAACGGAATCGAAGTAGATTACGTGGCGGCCTTGACCGACTCTCTGTTTTATGCTCCTCGCCAACGTAGGATCCGTCACCTTATCAAACCCCAAACATATGTTACTAATGGCATAACTAACGTCTTTGTCGTCCGATATTCCGACCGAGATTATTAAACACGCTCATCTTCCAGTTGTCTCCCCCGTCGACGGACGCCTCGATAGAAAAGGATATTTTCGTGGTTCCGGGGACGATCGCGTTATTTTCTCCCAGGTTGGGGAACCTGACGGTTAAGGTTTCGTTTTCCGAGATCGTGGACGGGTTGTGGGAGATCACGACGCTTTGTCGTATCCCTTTCATACCGTGTGGGACCCTGAAACAACGGTCCGGATCGAGTTTCTTTTAAATGTTCATATTTTTCTATTGGAAGATACATATTTTTAAAGTCGATAAAATGACAGATATCGAATTAAATACTTCGGTTTATGACAATGTCGATCACGACGATGTGGAAGAAACTTCGCGACAACGGGAGCATCGGTGCCAACGATCAAATGCAGACTTTTGTCGACTACGACGATGAATTTCGACAGATACCATGGCAATGAATCTGTCAATCCCGTTGAGGTTACCAATTCCTTAAAGAAAAGATGGGAACTTTTAAGATACGTATTCAAGAACCGCTACAATTCGAGTTGACGAAGAAGGGTAACTTATTTGTGGAATGGAAGGGGGAGTGGATAAACTTAACGTATAAAAATGGAAGAAATGTTTTAGCGATGAGTGCGTTGACTCAAAAATACGGAAAGCCTTAGGTCTGATAGACGAAAGACAAGTCAGGAGAATAATAGATAAGATAAAAAATCCCAAAGATTTGAAATTGAAAAATGTCCAAGTCCGTACAAACCTTAACATTAAAACATCTGATGAGAGAATTATTTGGACTCGATAAAATGTCACAAAACATTTGCGGAGAGTTCAGAAGACAAAAAAACTCGACTTGGAAAGAACCATAAAACATGGGAAGAAGCTTTAAAAATAATCCCGACGACAAAGAACATATCGAGGATGAGATCAAAATAGCGAAAGGTCAGTTAGAGGGTATGAAAAAACATAGACTTTCAGCAGGTTCGATTAAAATCGAATCTTGCTACCATACAAGAAAGTATACGCGATTTATTAAACGAACATCTCCCCTTGCGAAGAGAATAGCGATGTTGTTCAGAGAGCAGTGTGTCACGACTTTTTCTGTCTTAACAGCCATTGGAATGACGATTGGATTTTTGGTGGAACTACTAATACCGGGAGGCAGTCCGCGCGCCCCTCCATCACCGCCACCATCCGACCGATGTGGTTTGAAAGAATGGGTGAAAAAACAGTTGGATGCGATCGGAAAACTCTTGACGAAGCTGGCTTTCAATTTGGAGGCCGCCCTGCCAGGAATTTTGGGGTCCATCGTCTTGTGGTTGTTATCGTCTTTGGGCAAAACGGTTGTATGGTTGGTTGAACATCTGTGGGTGTTGGGAATGATGATCATTAGATTTTTATTAACGAAAGTGAACGAAGGCAAGAAAAACCATTAAAGCGAATGAAAAGATGGCGGCCTTTTGATCTTCGTGTTGTGTCGCCTTTTTGACGTCTACAACGTCTAAGGGTGGACGATTAATAGCGTTTACAACATCGACCATAAATTGTTCTTGTGCATCGAACGAGGTAGCTCCTCAAGAAATTATGGAAGATCGCGTTTCAGCCTGAGCACCTAGAACGGCCCACACATAAGTTCTTTCGATTCATCGATTCATCGATTCTTACCGCATACCAATTGATTGATTTGTCGAGGATGAAAGTCGACCACGATTTATAGATTTCGAAGATGGTTCCCTTAATCTTCCAATCGGTCTCTGGGGTACCCCAAACTCTCTACAGATTCTTTTGTACGCGGATTTATCAACGTTATTTTCGTAAAGATTGAAATCGGGGTCACTCGGTAATGGACATGACATCTCCTTCAAAATTCTTCGAATCTGAAAATAAATATGAAATTTAAACAAAGTTTTTGACAAGTTGTTGCCCGCCACAGCCACAGGTTGCACACCAGATGACGAAATTCAGTTGGTTTCTCCAAAAAGTTATAGGGTCGAGGTACCATCTCCTGAACACCTTTTTTACTTTATCATCTCCCGCCCCGAAAATGTCGCGGATGTTGTATTTTATGCACGTCCTCAAACGAAGCGTGAAAATGATCGATCTCCGAGACATAGACTTCGAATGACGATAAATTAGGATCCTTTTATTGGAATATTTTGCACCTATCGGGTGTGTCGTTTTCATGAAATTCGACATTTTTTTTTAATTATGTCCTTATTAAAAATGTATCAGATTGACGCAATACATAGATAATACCACCGGCAATTGGCACGTGGGCGTAAAATCCATCGATATGTGGAACGGGCTGTATAACATTAAAAAAGGACATACTGTATGGTTACGGAAAATCGGACAGGATTACAAATATCCGCTCATCAAAGCGGGTTATTATACCTACAAAGACATAAAAAATCTGATCTCTAAAAATACCAACAAAATGATTCTCGATAAAAATAATTCCAAATTAAGAATTTACATGAAACCCCAAGATTGTCTTTGGCTTCCTCCCGAACTGACTACCATGTTAGGATTTCCCGGAGAATGGTCGAAGAACCCCGGACTGACGAAGAACATCGAATCGTCAAACCACATAGATTTAGCACCTATAAAGCTGATAAATTTTAAAGAAGAAGAATTCAGAGAAAAACTCGGGGAAGAGCTTCGAGAAGATATAAATTATCTCCTGAAAATGAGAAGAATAAACAATACTTTTCAGATGGAAATGTCGAAAAGGAAAAATAAAATCGCCTGGATATATGATATTGGCTCCGGGGCATTTAATAAAATTGAGATTGGTGGGGGAATTGCACGTGACTTTAAAATTAAACGATTTGGAAAAATCTAGTTATAAAATTATCATCCTCGGGAGTTATAACTGCAAAGGGTCGGTGAAATAGAAGCAAATTTTAGAAGAGAGATCGAAACTCGTCGATCGTTGTATAAAAATTTAAAAGGGGATTGAATGCCACAGATGGCGTGGACACATCATTTATCTCTGGAGGTATCCTCGTCAGTGGCATCGGCTTTGCGATCCCCATGGCCTTTCCCCTTCAGCTCATAGCCATTATTTGTGGGACTGTGGGAATCGCCCTGAAAGGGATTCGACGACTCGTGTCCGCAAAAATGAGGAAACACGATTCCCTAATAAACCTCGCCGAATCGAAATTCAACAGCATCCGAGATTTCGTGAGTAGGGCGATGACGGATGGACAAATTTCAAAGACCGAATTTAAACAAATTTCCAACGAGCTAGAAAAATATAGGACCATGAAAAAAGAAATCAAACGCAAACCCGAAGTGGAAAAAAGGGCGATCCAAAGACAGAAACAGAATTAGGGGATTCAGAGGACAACAAGAGACAATTAGAAGATGTCCTAAAACCTATTTGAAAATGAAATTCTATTGTATGATAGATTTATAAACATAAAAATGTTTATAAATTTCTTTTTTATCAAGTCTCCTGATTAATTCTCTTAATTTCGTTCCTCCACAAGCGTCGCATAATTCGTATCGGGATGCCGTCCATTTTCCACATTCTACACAGAATTTCATCTTGTCGCTATTCTTTTTCATATTATAATGATGATAGCGGCAATATAAAGATTTCGGTTTTGCTTCGTTGGGACAGGGATATTTTCTCCTCATTCTAGGCATGTGACACATTATTTTATCCTCGGGTAAGTATATCAATACTTCTTTTGGATCATCTTTTTAAAAAATGGTTTCTAATCGATGATACATTATTTTATAAACAACATAAATTTACTTAAATAATGATAATTACATTGCTAGAAGAATCTTCACCCTCAACAACCAATTCCACCGTCGTGGTCGTTTTTACCCTCAGTTAGGAAAATCCATAGATTCCAATTCACCATCATCGTTAGAAAAATCTTCATCTACAAAGATATTATAGTATAGTATATACCTTTCTCGCTTTTCGACCGCACAGCTGTCTAAATCGGATCGAAGATGTGGTATTTCCAACTTAATACCTTGATTTGCATCAGCAACATCTTCATCTTCCCAACCGTTTATAAACTCGAGATACCAATCAAAACACTAGAAATCGTTCTTTGAGAAAGAATCGGTTTTAGTAGCTTTACCAACTCATTTCTATGTGAACCATAATGTAAATAATACTCCAACAACCTTAATAAATAATATTCTTTTTCTGAATATCTTATATAGATAATGTTCACGAGTCCACGATATCGCCATTCCAATGCATTAAAATTGGGGCGGACTAACCTACCTCTAAAAAACATTCAATACCACTCAATTCCTTTCTATACAAATCATCATCACCATCGAAGAACTTCTGCCAATCGTAACCTATATACACTTCCTCCTTCTTGAACTGTTTAGACAACAATCTCTTCACTTCAACTCAATCCACTTTTTCGTCCCAGGGTAGCGAAACCTTTTTTGTCGACCTTGGGTAGTTTAAACGAAGGCATTTTTTTGTTGCGACGTTCGACAGCGGTCATCCAATCTCTATCTTCGTCCCACTTTTCGCGTGGTCATTTGAGGAAGATCTTTAATTTCAGTTCGCTAGTTTGTGAAGTAGACATCTTTTTTAGAACAGGCTTTTCTATTTTCATTCAAAATTATGGTTCGAAAACAACCATCATTTCTGTTTTAGAACGAGTCGACGTCGCTTAGAAACTTCCAAGACGCTTAGAAACTTCCAAGACGCCCAACAGTCAATAACAAATTTGTCCCGAAATGTGAGTTTTATCAACTGTGTCCCTTTCCTGAGGGTCTAGGGCATATGTGGTATTGTGCATGTGAGAAATCATGCCCAGCTGTGCGTTCCATACTTTGGGCGTCTCTCAGAAACTCCCAATAAGCCCAGCAGTCAGTAACAAATTAGGTCCCGAAATGTGAGTTTTAGCCTCTGTCTCCCCTTTCTGGGCATTTAGGGAATATGTGGCATAGTTTATGTAAGAGGTCATGCCAACCTCTACCTTGCATACCTTGAGCGTCACTCAGAAACTCCCAATAACCCCTGAAGTAAATAAGAAACATCATCAAAAAATGTCCCCTTTCTGAGGGTCTAGGGCATATGTGGCATAGTGCATATGAAGGATCATGCCCACTTCTACCTCCCATACCTTGGGCGTCGCTCATGAACTCCCAATAAGCCCAGCACTCAATAACTAATTTGGTTCCGAAATGTCAGTGTTAGTCAATTTGCCTCCTTCCAAATCGTTTAGGGTATATGCGGGATAGTTTATTTGAGAGGTCATGCCCACCTCTACCTCCAATACCTTAGATGTTTCTCAGAAACTTCCAGTAATCACAGCAGTCAATAACAAAGTTGGTTCCGAAATGTCAGTTTCAGCCCCTGTGTCCCCTTCCTAAGGGTTGAGAGATCATGTCTACCTCAACCCCCATACATTGGGCGTCGCTCCGACACTCCAAATAAGCCGAGAAGTCAATCAGAAATATGGCCGTAATATGTCAGTGTTAGCCTCTATGTCCCCTACCTGAGGGTCTAGGGCATATGTAGCATAGTGCATGTGAGAAACCGTGCCCATATCTACCCTCCATACCTTGGGCGTCGTTCAGAAACTTCTAGTAATCCCAGCATTAAAAAAGAAATATGGTCACAAAATGTCAGTTTTAGCCCCTGTGTCCCATTACTGAGGGTCTAGGTCATATGTGACATAGTGCATGTGATAGGTCATGGCAACCTCTACCTCCAGTACCTTAGTTGTTGTTCAGACACTGATAGTTAGCCCAGCAGTCAAAAAGAAATATGGTCCCATTCCTGAGGGTCTAGGGCATATGTGGCATAGTACAGGTGAGAGGGTATGCCCACCTCTACTTTCCATACCTTGGGCGTCGCTCAGAAACTCCCTGTAAGCCCAGCAGTAAATAAGAAATACCTAATCCCAATGTCTATCCATCCGTCTATAATAGTCTTCATTTCATTTACGGCATTTTTACTTTCTTTTTATTTGTAATCCACATACAGAATAATAAAAAACTGTGAATAATTCTATAAAAGTTATTAATTCAAACTGTACAACATAAGGAATCATTTATAGTAATAGAAATAATAATGCAAATGTATTAGTAATACGCCGTAAAATTTGTGAAACGAATGCGCCCTATTTCATGAATATTATTGACTGCTGGTATTAACGACTTCGTAATTTTCAAATTTGAATAAACATGAGTAAAAGTGTTATTTCAAAACTTCAGCTATTACTTTTTTATGCCAGTTCTGTGACAGTGGGAGCGGTGTGTACGTTTGGCAGTCCAAAACAATGTTTTCATACTAATTTTTCAGATTTAGAGAGTACTGAAAGTTCAACTTGAAGAGAGTTAAAAGCTCTACAACAGTATTTTCATTCGATAAAACAACTGAAGGGAAAACCTATAAAAATTTGTGTGAATTTTTTAAAATCAGGTAGTACGAAAAGCTGATTACAAGATATTGCATATTCTGTTAGATTTTGTTCACAAAAACAAATTTCTATAGATATTTACTGGATTCCCAGATCTTTAAATGAGAAGACTGATTACCTCAGTTGATTTGTGGATTTTGATGACTGGACTTTTTCAATTTTATGAATGCCTTTTGGGGTCCATTTACTGTGGACTCTTTTTTTATTATTATTATTTTGGAATCCGGGTACTGAGGCTGTTGAAACCTTCTTTCAAGACTAGAGTGCAGTCCAAAAAATTATTATTTTTAAGGGAAGCCTTTTCCTGGATTCCAGACGTGTTGATAATGTGTATAAAATGATATGTGAGAAAGTATAAGGGGGAGGCACCCCCTGGGGGGGGGGGGTGGGGGGCGGGGAGGGGGGGGGGGGGTGGGGGGGGGGGGGGGGGGGGGGGGGGGGGGGGGGGGGGGGGGGGGGTGGGGGGGGGGGGGGGGGGGGGGGGGGGGGGGGGGGGGGGGGGGGGGGGGGGGGGGGGGGGGGGGGGGGGGTGGGGGGGGGGGGGGGGGGGGGGGGGGGGGGGGGGGGGGGGGGGGGGGGGGGGGGGGGGGGGGGGGGGGGGGGGGGGGGGGGGGGGGGGGTGGGGGGGGGGGGGGGGGGGGGGGGGGGGGGGGGGGGGGGGGTGGGGGGGGGGGGGGGGGGGGGGGGGGGGGGGGGGGGGGGGGGGGGGGGGGAGGGGGGGGGGGGGTGGCCACCCCGGTACCTACGCCTACATCCATGTAATGTGTAAATGCTTGATAAGATATAACTTCCATTTTGATATAATGCAAAATTTGCCAGCTTTACAAATAAACTTTCATATTCATACAAACTGAGGAAAAGAAAACGAAAAATTGCTTTACCGAAATGATGGGCAACAGGGAAAGATGAGTATATACAGTGTAATGGTTTTGGCCGAGCGCAGCGAGCAGCGAAAGCTTTGGTAATAGTAAGCACGGATTTCTGAAAATCAATTAAAAAGAATTATAACTGCTGCTTTGAAAAAATTCAAGCATTGAAAAAAATTGTGGCTGTGTGATAAAAGAAATTACGTCAAAAAGGGGGATAGAAACATGCTTGTGCCCCCACCCCACCCCTTGTCCTACGCCTTTGATCTGTAAACCAGACTACTTTTTTGATAAGATCAAACTTTTAAACCTCTGTAATGGTATTTCTTTTGTCTAATAACAGCCATGCTAAAATTTTCATTTTCTCTATCAAAAGCTGACTTGACCTAATCTATATGCGTTTATTGCTTGGACGCTTACCTACCTTAATAACCAGAGAACAATACAATTATTAGTGTATACGTAGTACTCTGTTGAACAGAAGCTCAATAAGTCACTATGTCAACACAATGTTTACTACTACTACTCCAAACCATTCTAGTCTACTCCAGACCCCAAATTGGAAAACCCAACTTCTGATCTTATAATAGATTCACTTCAGACCCAAAATCTGGAAAAACCTCAACTACTTTTTAGCATGTGATCTCGCGTCACCCTGTTAGAAAGGCACTCATTGGCTCATTACGTCCCAAACCCAAAGATTGGTTACTTAATGACCAGTTGAAATGGTAATAACTTCAAGATGGCGACAAGGTCACTTCCAGTATGACATCATTTCAGCTATGAAGAACTTAAACATTTTTATGGTCTATCTATTCTTGCAACTCAACGAACAACAAAGGCACATAATACAGTACAACTAATAAGTAGGATGACTTTAAATGGGTTTTTTAAGTAAAATTGAAGAAGTACCCATCGATAATCAAAACTCAAGTCCATTATAACACGACGAATTAGATGTGTAAATGGCCTCAATATGAAGAACAATTGCGAATCCCAAACGGGGTAAGACCAGGTGTCCGGAAGGAGTCAGCGTCTTCTGTTGGCATGTCACACCCGTCTCAAACGTTCCATGGAAAACTTTCTAGTCAAATTCGGTGAAAAGTTCAAGTTTGGTGATAAGGTCAAGTTCGGTGAAAAGCACGATTGGTGAAGGGAGTCACTGTCTGTGGTCGTGCTCCAGAATAATAGCTTAATTTCTCAACAACAACAACAACAACAAAATGTATTTGAATAAGGAGTTGTACTGTCTTAGAAGCTATAGTGGAAACTTTTAGGCAGCAGAATAGTTCATTTGGTAGATCGCATGAAATTCAACATGAAGCTCCATGGTTCAATCTCAGATCGGGCCAGATTTTCAGAGGTGGGTTTTATCCCCTATCTACACACGTGTATGCCTAGATGAAAATTCAACGGTGTACGATGTGCCATTTAATTCCTTTGTCACGGATTGTATCAGTATAGTAAACAGCCGCTGTAAAACGGACCACTCAAGAATGACATGAAATAGCACAGGAAATTTGTCCCTGCATACGAGTAGCAAAGGCTTTAAGTAGTCATGCTGCTCGGTAAACTAAACCAAAGCAATCATGCAAAAAATATAGGAAAACCCATGCAGGAAAAATGTATTTTATTCGGTCTTGTAGATTTATCGAGTGGTAAACGGGTGTAGACATTAACAACACTTAACACACAAAATATTGCTTTATTAACCTTGGGTAGAATCGAATCATGAAAGGTATTTTCACTGGTAAAACCGAACATACCTACGAGAAGTGACTCGCATGTTACCCCAATACTGGGTTTCGTAAGATCTTCTTCGCGACATGTCAGAAAACGAGGGTGTTGCGAGATCGGGTTTTAAACAGACTGGTATATTGATTAAGTCGATATAGTAGTATGTTCTACTGACCAAGTAATCACCAAAAACATTTGTGTGCACATGGATAATAATATAATGTCATACATAAACATTCATATGTAATGCATCAATATAATATCGAATGATAGGGTACTCAACCTTGGAGCGAGTTCAATCAACTAGCTTAGTAGATATTTTAAAATGCTATTTTCTTTTTTCAATTCTTTATTGATATAAAAATTTCAGATACCAAAGTATAAATCAATAGAATGTCCAGGACATAGATACAAATCCGGTAAAAATGGACAAACACGGACCTCTGGAAACCAAGAGGTTGGATCAGGTGCCATGGAGGAGTAAGCATCCCCTGTCGACCGGTCACACCCGCCGTGAGTCCACAGTCAAGTCCAATGAAACACGTGAGGAGTGTATCCTCGTCACAAATGGTACAGACGTCTCAACAACCGCCAACGAATAGGCAACTCAACATTTCACTTAGTGAAACAGAGTAGTCGCAAACAAGACTATTATACCGACCATAAAATTTGCGGAATGTTGACATTAAACTCGGTTTTCGATATCCCTGTGTCAATAATTTGTCAGTGAGTAGTTTACCTCTGTATATGAAATCTTCATATGTTGTACACGCCCTGGCATATCGGATCATTTATGAAATATAAACTCCGTATGCAGGTGACTGAGGGATATTACTACTTAAATGTGGAAAATTTACGATGGAAAAGCCGAAATCGTCGCGTTTATCGTATAGCTTAGTTGCTTATTTCCCGTCTGTGTTGATATTAAGTAAAATGTCTAAGTATGAAGCGTGTGTGCTTGATTCTGTTGTATCT
This sequence comes from Atrina japonica, assembly GCA_030159075.1. Taxonomy (NCBI): domain Eukaryota; kingdom Metazoa; phylum Mollusca; class Bivalvia; order Pterioida; family Pinnidae; genus Atrina; species Atrina japonica. The sequence continues at coordinate 465,405 of BROG01000580.1, read as the reverse complement.
TTAATTTCTAGTTCGCTGGGATATATCGCATTGATATATGTATGAAAATTGTCATTATTAATTGACAAAACGTCGTCGATATATCTAATTGTCAAATTAAAGGACACCGCTAACTTTTTCTTCTTTTGATTCAGCAGTGTCTGAATGAAGTCTGCTTCGTATGAATAAAGGAACAGGTCGTCCAATAAGGGAGCGCAGTTGGTTCCCATAGGAATGCCGACAGTTTGTTGAAAGACCACGTCTCCGAACATTACAAATATATTGTCTATTAGAAATTCCAGCATGTTTTTTATATCAACTTTAGTATATTTATGTGTATAATCCGAGTGTTGTTTACAATTTATCTGCCAGACACTTTAGAACAAATGCATGACAACATTCTGACATTTTGAAATGAGTTGGGGTGTTCGATTTAACCCCCGCAAGAAACATTCTGATTTTTTAAATGAGGTAAAATGAGTATTTACCTCGACTTATACAAGAAAACAGTGTGACAGTAAAGTTGGGTGGATTTTCGACACAAAAGATGCAAAAAAATCTGAAATGATTTTGTTTGTTCCACTACAATAATGCAACAAAACTATCCGGAATGAGTCGGGTGTTGAATTCTACTAGTGTGACATTCTGAAATTACTTTACTGTACTCGATGTGTTCGACTCAGACAATGCAAGAAAGCATTTTGAAATAAGTTTGAATATTCCAAGCTGTGACCTTAGATGTTTGTCTGTAGTCTGATTCTTGTAAAATATAGCGATAAAAATACAGTTTCATATAAATATTATAAACATATACTAAAGTCATAATGCTCAAGACGATCGTTTCTGTCAATTGGATTCCATTAATTGAGCTTCAATTTTAAACATATTTTATTAAGACAAGTGGTATCCCAAAGGCCAAATAGCACATCTACACGTATATCCACAATCCGTCTAAGACTACCACTGTAAAGCGATGGCGATCTTAACTTTAGAAGAATTTAGAATTTATAGATGGTGCTATCAGTGCGAAATATTACTTTAGTATAAAATTATCAGCTGGTACCGAAATACCAGGTACTAGGTTTACGTATATTGATTAAGTTAATGATTAAATATAAAATTACTAATACCTTAAATTAGATATTGCCAAATGTTGTTTGTTAATGTCTATGTGAGCTTAGATTAGCAATGTATAAGCATTTAAGGGGGGAAATTATTCATTACTTCCGCACTTCAAACTGTAACATTTTGTCGCATTTCTGATGACTTAGTGCTAGTCACAACACTTGACACATGTATTAACACCATCATATCCTCTTTAACATCGAATTTAAATAGTTACCCCAGAACAACCATGTGACTGGAGACAATATGTTCATTAAGCATCAAATTTGCGTATTAATCATAGACCATAAGAGGTACGGATGCTCCTACTAATGTTGGTTAATGGTTACCCGGAAATGATACGACATTGTAGTAAATTATGCATGATAAATGTTTGCTATGTATCAAACCTATGAATTGTGCGTAACAAATCATTGAAAATTTTAAATTTTAGCTTGAAAGTTTATATCTTTTGATCTTAACAAATACTGCTTATCATCGAATTCATGTACAGGATTTTAATTCTACATGTAACAATTTTAATGTGTTTTCTCTCCTAACAAGATCGCAGTTTTCTTTAATTCGCGGATAGAGAGTACCATAAAAACAACATCATGTCTTGCAAATGTTCGTTTCTTAGATGCGAGACTTTATCAACACTGCGAATGTTGGCACCGTGAGTTAGTCCCTTTTTCAAACAGTTGCAATGTTTGCATCCGCCATTGTTATTAACATCAATTGTGATTATAGCTAATTAGGATACAAATTATTAAATCTATAGTTCAAAGGTGATGTCTCACAGATGGTCGTGCGTAGGTTCAAATATAGAATTTCACTTAAACTAATTTTTCATTACTATCTTACTAGCATTAAACTTAAACTCCACTTCTGTATAAAGGGCACCTGTGTGTAAAGGCCTTTCAAACATACTCTTAGCTTTGTTGACTGTTTTAATAACAAATAGAGGCCACCTGTGCACAACGGCTATTTTAACTGTTCCCTTGAGAGGCATATCGACTGTATTTTATCGGGTGTAATAATTACATTGACTTTCAAAAACAATGAGCACATATACTACGGCAATCACTGTATTATAAGTTTCAGGTACATTGTATTTATACAAGGAACTAAGACATAGGGAAATGATATTTTATTATAAAATATTTAACTACATAATGAAAACACACAGGTGTCATAAACATTTCAACGAAAACCATATCCCAATTTTTTCTATGTTATATCATTTTCTTTACTGATTGGTCTGATTTATGAATTATATGCAATGAAATTAGTGGAATTTCTATTTAAAATTGTTTGGAATGTGTCATTTTTTGTATGTAAACTTAAGTATTTGCAAGTGTCAAAAGGAATTTACAGCGTTGTAAGATGGAAGATGTAATAATGAATCCGGGAAGAGGCAATCAACCTTTAAAGGTAAACGGGTAAATTTTATCAGAAAATCAGCATATGTTCCGACGTGGTCGAACGTTGATAGTCACTAGAAAACACTTCATTTGATATAAAATGCTATGAAAAATTACATTTTGGACATATTTACATATTTTACGATTACATACTGTAGACCTGTCAATCAAAATATAACAATAAATATTTGGCACAAATTCATATTTAGCAATACTTTCATATACTATTGTTGTTGACTTATATAAACCTTTACACTGAAACTACAAAACACAATGATTAGAAGAAAGAGTGGATCGTTTAATCAACAAGATATTCTCATTTGTACATGTCAAGTTTATAAATCATCGTCCATATCACTTAAGTGGCAAATACATTTAATGTAATAGATGTAATTTGTGATACACAATATTACGATCAACATTTGGGTTATTTAGATATATAAAATCTTTTAACGTTCTCAATAAAACTAAATGTAGTTAAATAACTACCGAGATGTCGTTGATTTTGATATATTAAAACATTTTATGTTATGGCACCTTAGATTTCGCTATCAATATACATATATTCATATATATTAAGACCATCTAAATGACTGACTCAAATTGGTCTGATAAACAAGATGGTCCCTTAAGTGATATTCTAGAATTTGATTTTGGGAAATAATTATTTCCAGAGGTCAGTATTAGTAAACAGCACTTTATATTTTGTATATCGCACTGATGAGTTTATATTTCATTATACTTACTTTACTGTTTTACTGATGCATCGTTGGCATATCGACTTGTTTCTTAATATTTAACCCTGGTCATAAACAAAATCCTCTGTTATAGTTTTGTTTACGACACACTCATTTTATAAATAGATAGAGTTTGAGTATCTACCTGACATACTTAAACGATGTTTTATACATCATTCGTTTTTAAAAGATGAGAGATAGAGAGAGGCTTTACTTTGCAGCATAATATTAAATATTTACTGATTTTGAAGAGAGAGGTGTTTAATACTACCCCTTCCTACCTGTAATAATTATAAATGGTGACTGCCATATATTAACTATGGTGCAGCACAACCGTCTTTGTTATTTATTTTTCTTTTATGTCTACAAATGGTTATGTTCATAGATTTGTATTTCACTTATGCAGACAAGCGAAATATTTAAGTCCAAATGAGATGTATTTCAATCACTATGCATTTGAAATAAGTCACATGTCCACATGATGCATTTGCAAATAGATGTATGGATATAAACTTATTACAGAAAACTTGTGTTGTCATGTTTAGATAAGTCTTATATTTTCATGCACAAATCATTCTTCCATTTGATTCACGCCCTCATATTTCTGCATGCTGACTTTGCTATGCTCGTCTTTTGAGGTTTTTGAGTTGTCATGATTTCCGTATTTATTCCAGATAAACACACGGAGTTTGTAGATTCCAAACAGGAAAAGCTGTGCAAATGGCGTGGCAATAAATGTATACAATATCGCCCACATCAAAGCGGAGCTTGGTTTATTCCAGTTTAAAAAATTGTAAATTAAAGGACCCCCAGACAAAAAGTAAATATATGAAAAAAACATATATAAAAAACTAAATATTATGGCAATATATGCATGCTGGATTTTGATTGGTCGAGCTGTCAGAAATACACATAACAAAGTGTAGATTGTATTTAACCCGTGTTTGTTTATCGTTCCAGGCCATTTATCTGAAAAGGAAGAAAGAAATCATCAATTGTCAGAACTGTGTCGTGTAAATGGATATAAGTATGATTTACATATACGCAGAAAGGTTTCTCTTAAAGTGACTAGATTGAATTAACATTGGATTGAAACTAAAGTTTGACATATCTGTCAAAAATGGTATTTCCCCACTCCTCGTCTCTAATAGAAGGTCCAGTATTATGTTTAGACGTTATTCTGCCAATGGAATCACATGAATTATGACCCAGATTCCGATGAAAATTTCTATAGATTAACGACCTACAATAATTTTAAACAAAAATTTAGGAAATTATCATGGATGTTGATGAGTATATAGGTACTAAAATAGCTATAAAAAAAATTCCAGCGTTCAAACTGATTACCCAATATATCAGTTTTGTTTTGTTCTAGTTTGAATTTACTTTAGATATTCCTAGTTCTTGCACAATGTGTTAGAGATTTATGTATCCTACAATAAGATTTGTTAATTTCCGACATCATTCAGATCAAGTTCAAACTAGCATAGGCCATATGAATAAAAAGATTTGAACAAATAGAACTTTTGTCATCCTGCAAAATCAATTCTACTTTTTTTCAAATGTTTAGACCTCGAAATGCAGAGAAATGAGGATATTCATAAAATACTTTTAATGTTATTATAAATTTCCTATTTTGTGCATTAAAACCAAACCAAAATGTTTATACATTGAGCAAAAATAAGACTTTAACATAAATAATAGTTACAATAATTATGATATTTAAGTGATGAAAATAATGATAATGATAAATATTGATAATAATAATGAAGTTACTACTGATAGTAAAGTTTTAATCATCATCGTCGTCGTCGCATTTGTCATTACGACATTAAACAAATCTTGAAAAAATATTTAAAGATAGTCCGAGGACTGTATTAATTGAACTAGGGTTTATCTTTTGGACCATAAGGCGCATGCTGATTTTAAATTGTATATAAGATTCTATTACATCCGTCGTCTTATTCATTGTGACCACTTGACCCTGCACTCCTCATGGCATTGACACTTACGTTTACAAGAACATTGTAAGTATTAAATTATGCAAGTGTTACATAATTCAATTATATATATATATATATATATATATATATATATATATATATATATATATATATATATATATATATATATATATATATATATATATATATATATTGGTACAGCGATAAATATGTTAAGAAAAGTGTGCAGCATTACAATTCTCCATTAATACAGGGTATTTCAAAAACAATTCCTACTTGAAATGTCCATATATGTGCGCAGACAAATTTTAGATAATTTGGAACTTCATTAGAAAGAAAATTTAATAGAAAATTTATGATTATTTAAGCATAAAGCTATGAAGTCCGAGATTATTTTATGACGTCATCGATGGCATCATCATAAATTAGCATTATTTGGTTTTACTATCAAAATGGGTGACAAGAACTTGAAGAAGAACCTTCATTTTGATGTTGTTAAATCTTATTTTGAGTATACCCAACATGCTCAAATTAATCTTGATGACTTAACACAGGTAACAGGGATACAGCTGTATGGATTCCATTGGATATACGTGAAAATGTGACCCGAAACTTCCTGGATGGGTTACAATTAGTGATAGAGAAAATGATGGACATTTGGAATATGCAATGAAATATGATATTAAGCTGGTAAGTTTCCAAAATGTGTTAGTTTAGAATACGACTCATTTAAATAATATTTAATGTACATGTATATGCATTAAAATTATATCGATATGAAGCACTCTTTAATATGATAATCCCTTAAATTTGATATGTAGCTTGTAACATATTTTATTGAGCAGCGAAGTCGGGCATGTTTTTGAAGCACCCTGTATTTGCTTCATTCCGTCAGCGCTTTTACTATCGTGGGTCTTCAGACGGTGAAAGCGACGGTAGAATTAAGCAAATTAATATTGAAATTTTGATGTTCTACACTTTTGTCAGTGCATATAAATATATAATGGAAAAGAGAGAGTAGAGATTGCGTCGTTGGTATTAAAAACGAAAGTTGCATATATTTTAAACTAGACTAATTCGACTGTCAGTATGTATCACAGTGTCAAAAAACGACCTATGTGCTGCCAATGCTCAAACCCATGTTCATGTTTTATGGGAGCTTCTGAATATGTTTCATGCTGGATTTCACCAAAAATTTTAGAATTAAAATATTCCATTTGGAAATGTACTTTAGTTTCTGATAATGACGTTCTGAAAAGTATTTTTAAATGAATTGTCCCTAGGTTCTTTTAGTTTTAAACAATTAGCTGTACTAAATCTTACTAAAGAATGTAAATTTGACATAATGTTTAGCCTGTTTTTGAATCCATCCTGGACCTGTGTCTGGTGTCAACAAATTTACCTGGTACCCAAGCAGGGTTTTTCTTATTTTGACAATACTGTATAGTTAGTTGTAAAACTCCTGGATATGATTCAAGAAAAAAAAACATTGTTTTTCATTTCATTCACATGATATATACTAGATCAAATTGGTGATATTCCCAGAATGAAAACGAACAATACGTTAGGTATGATAATCAGAATTGGAGTGCGTACTGAAACTTATTTCGACATTTCTGTTTTCTTCATATGAGTAATAATCATATCATTATTATCTGTTGTATGCAAAAGATATATTGCAATGTCCAGTTGCAATATAAAGCCTTTGTGTTTTCAGTTTCACTTCAGTTTTGAATGATTTTGGTGGCTTCAGGTCCTAGTATTAGAATACTTACATATATGAAGCATGGCCCAGAACGCTGGTGTGATGACTGTGGCCTGTGAGTAAGCAATCGTGCACAGAACCCATTGGAACTTTAGATACCAGGTCATTTTAAACAATGGATCTGAAAAAGAAAGATATATTATATATATATATATATATATATATATATATATATATATATATATATATATATATATATATATATATATATATATATATATATATATATATATATATATATATATATATATATAATTTCAGTCATGCAGGCATACGGACAATTAAAGGAACTAAAAGGGAGCTAATGATTTTGCAATTACAGTGACAGCGACGAATATGTGATATATATATATATATATATATATATATATATATATATATATATATATATATATATATCCTATGAAATTTATAGTTTATGTTTTAAGTACAGTGTGATTGACGAAAATGTGGTGTGTGTGTGAGTGTGTGTGTGTGTGTGTGTGTGTGTGTGTGTGTGTGTGTGTGTGTGTCCCATAAAATTAATAGTTTCTGTTTTAGTTATTTATGCGTTCGTTCAAGCTGCCTCAAAAAGACAATATTTACAAACTAACTGTTATTTCCTTCATTGCAAGTGTACAGACCGGTTCCATTTATATTCAATGCTTTTCAGCTGTTACATCATATGAAAACCTTCGCCCTGAAAAGTCATTATGTAGAAAGAATTTTGTATCCCGCTGACTACAGATTCATATTAAATGGTAATATATATAAAGCATTGTTTTTGTTGTTGTTTTTTTTTAAAAAACATGGGATATACATGCAATGTCATGGAATAAAGTACTGCACAGAATTTTTCTCCATGAGTCATTACATGTATATTCCATGTTTTTTTCAAAAGATGAAAAACAATACTTTATTAATTAATAAAATAAATATATTAATGGTCAGTCGAAACGGGGAGACGAATTTCATAGAAATTATTAAGAATGAAAAAAAAACATGATCTACCCTTTATACTATCCAAATGTAAAATGGTTACAATGCAGAATATCAATTACATACCAGCAACAAATATCTAAATAAAAATTTTAACAAAGTACATCTGTGATCTATGTCAAACTGCACATGAATCATTAAAACATTTATTCTAGAATTGTCCAAAAACTAAGATTTTAATATCTGAAATTGAATCCTGGCTTAATACATCTTTAAAAATTAACATGATATTTGGAATTATTGGCCTATATATATAATACGTAGTAAACACAAAAAAGGTCTATAATTCCAGTGTAACGTGTACAATTGACCCGACCCCCAGGCTACATATCTAAATATCTCATTATCGTGAACCGGTTGTACGATATCTTTCAAATTTTGTATGCATGATACAGTTAGGACAATATCTACTAAATTTGTGAATGAAAATTACGACGTTTTCGATGGCATAAGACATTGTCCTAACTGTATCATTTTTAAAATTTATATTTTATATATAAATCTTTGTTTCTTTGTGTTTCAAATCGCCAAAAGCTCGCAAAATTGCAAGGAACCCTTTGCCTTTTATCCATATAGCCTTGCGAGATATAGTCTCGTGAACACTTTCTTGACCTGGACACGTTCAAATTTTAGGTAATAAAGAATAACGACATTAAATTTACACGGACAAGAATAGTTGTCCTTTCTTGTTATCCTACCTACGAGTATCCAGTGGGGAATAAAAAGTCATAACCGAAATTCATCTGCAAGATAATCAAAAAACCAATTCATTTCCACATATGGCTGTATGTCATTTCAATACAAAACGGCATTATGGTTGTTGGTAAATACATGTATACCTTCATAAATAATTCTACAATCAAACAGGCGATGGGCACGAATGAGTTAATTGATGGACACGAGTCAGCTAAAACATTGGTACGAGTCAACCAATTTACTTAGGTACGAGTTGTGATTGATACGAGATGACAATAACCCATATGTTGAACTTATTCATCTGAGGTTGCCTTGAATATTACGCAACTCCGTTTGTATTTATTGTCGTTACGAGTAAAAATAATTTTTTAAAGAAGTCAAAAATAACATGGTAAAAAAGGAAGATTTAGATGTTAAACTTAAACCTCTCGTTACTAACGAGCAATTGACACATACTATAACAGTCTTAAAAAATGACATAGAAACAAACAACGCTGCCCTCATTGAAAAACTTGAAAGCAGAATATTAGAACTAGAAATTGAAAATGACAAACTTAAAGAAAAAGTATCACACATGGAGACAAAAGTTTTGACGCTCGAGGATATGTATAATAACCTTGAACAACAAGGCAGGAAAAATAGTATCAGAATCTTCGGTCTTCCTGATAACAATACTAGTGAAACTGTTGAAGAATGTGTAACAAAAGTTGTCGATCTCCTAAACAATAAACTAGACGTGCGGGTATCGAATTTGGATATCGACGTTGCGCACAGGATGGGGCCTTACTCAGTCAAGAAACCTAGATCCACCATAGTGAAATTCACTCACCGCCGTACAAAAATGAGAATTATACAAAACAGGAAAAAATTAAAAGGAAGCGGAATTGTCATTGTGGAAGATTTAACCCAACAAAACAAAGAACTGCTAGACAGGGTCAACTCTCTTCACTGTGTACAAAAAAGTTGGAGTCTTGATGGTAAAATTTATGCACTGTTACGTAATGGTAAAAAGAAAAAAATCTCCAGTATAACGCCACTGAACGAAACAAGCTTACTCTCAGAATGAAACAACTAGACTGAAAAATGAATATAGCTATTTGACTTTTCTATCCACTATATTATAATACCATCTGTAATACTCATACCTGATACATGAGTTACACACATTATGTTTTGGCTATATTAAGAATTTAAAGTTTATACGATTTTTTTAAATATACATAACTATAACTTCACACTTGAAATGTTGTGAAATCACAATATCAGAAATTCATGTTAACATAATATAAATGATAACAAATACACTATTCAATCCGGAACAGTCCGTTACCGATCATGAATTTATAATTACTTCTCAGCTGTTGTTTACATCCGTTTTGTGGCAGAAACATATTCTGTACACAATGAGATTATGTGCACACGTGAGTCAAGTTATTAAAGTATTTAGACATACTTTGCCTACATACATACCATAATATGTATTGTTATAATATATATTTGTTTATTTTGACATTCAATTGTGTCACATTATAATATTTAAGCATGTTTTAAATATGAGTATAACTACAACGTAGCTTGGTGTAATCATGTTTATCGAATACACTAGAACATGATTATTTCATATGGGAACAGCATAATAATTTTCGAATGTATTTATTGTTTGCTACAATCTATTTATTTGTCTATTTTGACATTTGTTTGTCTTTCAAAAGAAATTATCAATTAAGTGTCAAGTTTGCATAAAAATATAGTTTGTAGTATTCAGATCAATAGATATTCACTGTATATATGGATATCTCGTATACAAGTACCAACAAAAGTTGTGATGGTATATGCTATACGCTACAATGTGTAGTTGCACTGTGTGTCTATATTGACTTTAGTTTTGAGTGCAATAGAAAATATACCAAGTATATGTTAAATATGATCTTTCCTCAATGTCACTATAAGTATTCTGACAAATGGAATACATGGTATATGATTCTTCGATATGGAATTGATCCATATGAGCTTTTAACATGATATTAGTATGTAGAAAACTAAAATGTAACTCTATATACCTTCATATACATTTTAATCGAAATCTTAACTATATTGTCATTCTCATGATAGATATATTCACGATCTTCATGAGTTGTAAGTGTATTTCTGTACATCGTACCACAATGTACGATATCAATGTGTGTGTATATATACTTTTCAAACTTTTATATTTAGCAAAGTATGAAAAGTGTGTTTAGATATGAGTATACTAGAAATATAGCCTAATATATTGATATATCTTGAAGTCACTGACTTATAGGTATAGAACAATTCCAAATATTATGCATAAAGTAGATGGTAATATAATTAAGACGTTAGCTGAATGCAATTATTCAACACCGGTTCCTGTTATTCCCTTGATGCTATCAAGAATCTTCTTTTTGTTCCATTTTTGTTTATATCATGTTTGTTCTCATCTTCATTTGTTCTACTCATTCTTTCCTATCTACTCTCACTTCTCCTCCGAACTCTTATTCTCACTTTGCTTCTCCCTCAACTCACACAATGATGCAGTTAACAATAATAATACAGAATCCATATATAGTGATATATGTCTGATATTAAAATAATTTCAGTAAATTGTCAAGGATTATGTGACAAGAAAAAACGTTTTGACGTATTTAGTTATCTAAAAAAAACAAAATTATAATATTTATTGTATTCAGGACACTCACTTCACTAAAGAGAAAGAAAATGATATAAGAGCAAGTTGGGGTAACGAATGCTATTTCTCGTCGTACAAATCTAATTCTAGAGGAGTCGCAATTTTGTTTATAAATAATTTTGAATATAAGATATTAAATCATACTAATGATGACGAAGGGAACTTTCTAGCGCTTGATATGATTATAGACAACAATAAACTTACACTTATAACCTTGTATGGTCCAAATCAAGATTGTCCTCAATTTTATAATAAGATATGTTACACTTTAGATAAATTTAAAAATGACTCCTGCATTATATGCGGAGACTTTAACTTGGTAATTAATCCAGAACTAGACTGTTATAATTACACTAACATAAATAACCCTAGTGCAAGAGATAAAATTAAACAAATCATAATAGATAGACAATTGATTGATACATTCAGAGAATTAAATCCTGAAACAAAAAGATACACATGGCGCAAGAAAAATCCTTTTAAACAATCTAGAATCGACCTAATGTTCATATCTGAAAATCTTCTACCTAATTTACAAAAGTCTTACATAAATCCTAGATATGTCTATAATCATATCAAATCCTAGATCAGACCATTCATCAACTGGAATAAAAATTAAACTTAATAACTTCTCTAAAGGAAAAGGACTTTGGAAATTCAATAATTCCCTTCTATCTGATAATAAATTTTTAAACATGGTAAATGAAATTATTGATAAAACTAAATATGAATATGCAATACCTGTATATAACATCAATAATATCAACCAATTAAATAATACTGAAATCCAGTTTAAAATTAATGATCAACTCTTCTTGGAAACACTTTTAATGAACATTCGTGGGAAAACTATATCCTACTCTGCTTACAAAAAGAAATTTACTGATATTCAAGAAAACAAACTAATTAAGGATATTACGGAACTTGAAACTCAAATCTATTAGAACAGAAAAAAACAAAACTTGAATCGATACGAAATAGCAAACTAAATGGTAAGATTGTTAGATCGAAATCCAAATGGATTGTAGATGGCGAGAAACCTACAAAATACTTCTGTGGCCTTGAATCATTTAATTATTCTAGTAAGATCATCCCTAAAATTATAAAAGATAATGGAGATACATTAAATGAACAGAAAGATATTTTAAACGAAGTTGAATTCTATTATAAAACTCTTTACTCAGAAAATAAGAATCTTTCAAAAATAAATATTGACGAACATCTAAAAAATATAAATGTACCTAAACTTAGTAAGGAGGAATCTTTATTATTCGAAGGACCGATAACATACTCTGAGGCATCAGAAATTGTAAAAAATATGAAAAATTTTAAAAGCCCAGGTTCTGATGGATTTACAGCTGAATTCTTTAATTTGTTTTTTTGGAATAAAATAGGACATTTTGTTGTAAGGTCTATCAACTATGCATATTTGATTAATGAATTGTCTATAACTCAAAAACACGGTATAATAATATGTTTACCTAAAGGTGACAAACCTAGACAATATCTTAAAAACTGGAGACCATTAACTCTTTTAAATACTGTATACAAAATCGCCTCTGGATGTATATCTGCTAGAATAAAAAAATACTATATAAAATAATTAACAATGACCAAACTGGGTTTATCAGTGGTAGATATATTGGTGAAAACACTCGCCTGATATATGACGTTATGCAATATGCTGAAGACTATAATTTACCTGGATTATTATTACTAATTGATTTTGAAAAAGCTTTCGATACTGTCTCTTGGGATTTTATATTACAAACACTTAAATATTTCAACTTTGGACCATCAATTCAAAGGTGGATACATATCTTTCAAAACAACATATTTTCCAACATTAACCAAAGTGGTCATCTATCTAAAAATGTAAACATATACAGAGGCTGTCGCCAGGGGGACCCTATAGCATCACAAATATTTATTTTATGTGCAGAAGTACTGGCAATAAAAATTAGAAATAATAAACTTATAAAAGGAATAAATATAGATAAAAATGAAATAAAAATATCACAATTTGCTGACGATACAACACTAATATTAGATGGTTCTGAACAATCACTGTCTCAATCGATAAAAGAAATAATAGATTTTGGTAACATTTCTGGATTAAAGCTTAACTTCTCTAAAACACAAATCACATGGATAGGGTCAAAAAAAATATAGTGAAGAATCATTATGTCCTGAGTTTAATTTACAATGGGGTATAGATAAATTCAATCTTCTAGGAATCGACTTTGATGTAAATCTTCATAAAATAACTAAAATTAATTTTGATAAAAAATTAGTCAAACTTAAATCATTAATTAAATCATGGGAAAGAAGAAAGCTAACACCACTAGGAAGAATTACAGTTTTTAAAACCCTCATTATATCTCAACTTAATCATTTGTTTTTAGCTTTACCCAACCCAGATGCAGGCACTATAAAAGACTTAAATACTATAATGTATGACTTTATATGGGATGGACCCACAAACAAAATAAAAAAAGATACAGCTACACAAAACTATGATAAGGGGGGCTTAAAAATATTAGATATAAATTTATTCATAATAGCTTTAAAATCAACTTGGGTCAGACGTTATTTGACGGGAAAAAGTTATTGGAAATATATATTAGAATCAAATATTAAAGACAAAAATAAACTTATTGATTGTGGCTCTAAATATATTGATATATGTAAAGATAAATTTACAAATGCATTTTGGAAAGATACTTTTACAGCATGGAAGATGGTAGTTGATAAATATCCATTTAGCAAAAATAATCAGATTGACTGTATACCCATATGGTATAATAAAGACATACAAATTGATAAAAACCAGTATTTTATTCTAAATGGTTCTCTAATGGAGTTAGATTTATAAAAGATCTAATAAATGATGATAAAAACTTTTACAACTTTTAGGAATTTAAAAACAAATACAATATTGACACAAACTTTTTATTATATAATGGTCTAATTGCATCTATAAGAAAAAATAAAAGTATTGACTATAATAATTCACATTGTAATACTATCTGTTACCCAGCATTAACATTGAATATTGAAATATATTATAGAAATATGAAAGGAGCAAAAGACATGTATAACTTACTTAATAATGATAATACCGTTAAACCATCCGCTATAAAAAAATGGAATGAAATATTTAATCTCAGTGAACAAAAATGGAAACAAATTTATAAACTACCATTTATCATCACTCAAGACACAACAATGCAGTGGTTTCAGATGCGCATAAATCATCTTATCTTAGGTACAAACTGGCTTCGAAATAAAATTAACAATTATCAAAGCTCAAAATGCTACTTTTGTAATAATGAAATTGAAACTATCACTCACATTTTTGGGGAATGCTTTAAGGAAAAAGAATTCCTCACAAGCTTTCAAAACTCAATACTTTTGCAAAATGTTGATTTAAAGTACACACCAACGACTTTTATCTTTGGTTTCTATGAAAATAAAAAAACTGAATTTGCTGACAATAAAATAATACTATGGATAAAATACTATATATTCAAATGCAAAATGAAAAATAATACTCTTAATATATGTGGACTACTCCAATTCTTAAGACATTACTACCAAATAGAAAAATACATATACATTACCAAAGGAGACATTAACGTATTTAAGAGGATCTGGAGCAAATGGATACCATACCTTGACAATAATAACGCCTAATACCATTATATTTCATTGTACATTAAAACAACTGATATATTTTTGCGTAGAAACTGCTTACATTTAGTCTACACTTCTATTAAGTTTTCCAACTTTCATCAAATTTCATCTATTTAATCAAATACAATAAATGTATATAGGATGAAAGTTTGCACCTATTATTACAAACAAAATATTATAAAACACATTTGATCGTCCAGTGCAAATCAATACCATACACATCTGAATAATTACTTAAACTTATCTTACTCTTTCCATCTTTCTTTTTTCTCCCTTTCTCACTCTTTCTCTCCTTATATAAACGTCCTCAGTATACATGTTTTTATATTAGCGCCATAAGAATATAGTTATGTATATACATGTTTATTTATGTATGTATGTTTAATTTTACATGTGCATATGGGTATAATATATATGCGCATGTACGCGAATATTTGTATACGTATACTTATGTAGATTTATCTCAGTAATGTCAAACACATATACCTAATATGTTACCATAACATTGAGCATGCATGATCACTTTGTTATATCATATTATGTAATTAATGTAACATGTTGATTCCAGAGTTCTTCAACTTACGGAATCCTTATTGTATTGAGGACAATAAAAAATTTAAAAAAAAAAAAAAAAAAAAAATTATTTTTTATCTTCAAACTCCAATTGCTAGAAAACAGTGAATCAGTTAGAAGCGTAATTGAATGGAAGATTTCATGTTATTGTTGATTCCTGCCACTTTAAGTTAATTGCACGTAAAACTGTAAAACAAAAACTATTAAAAGTACTAACTACACTTACTACATATATTGAAGAAACAACTATTATGTATTTTTAAGAATTCTAACTGTACTAGCTGTATATTTATCAATTTGTACGAGAGTGACAGACTCCTTCAACTCTGCCTTTCTATTACTGACTGGGGAATTCATGACACATTGACTTGCTAGGAGTTTTGCATTTTGAATAACTTTATACTAACTTTTAAATAACTTTATTCATCATCAATGATAAAAAATATCATAAAATAGA
Source organism: Atrina japonica (assembly GCA_030159075.1). Classification (NCBI taxonomy): domain Eukaryota; kingdom Metazoa; phylum Mollusca; class Bivalvia; order Pterioida; family Pinnidae; genus Atrina; species Atrina japonica. The sequence goes on along the minus strand of BROG01000580.1, from coordinate 449,325 downwards.
TAATTCCCACCTTGGTATATGTTGCCATCTATTTTGTTTACATAAAGTGCTATAGCTAGTTCGAGAGCGGCCAATACTGCGATGGACAGATATGCTAAGTTCGTAAGGAAAGCAAACCATCTCTCCTCAGGATAGGTTCTTGTAGACCAGTAATATCCCTCTAAACATATCCATATCGTGTGATAAACAGCCCAGCATGAGGTCCATATCAAATAATATTTTGGTGGTCCAAACTGCAAAAGACATATCAACAAATATTATAGCTGAATAAGATAATATTACTTATTTCATATGACAAATGTTTTCTTATTCTACACATTGATATGGTCAAAATTACCTAATACAGTGTGTGGGGGTGGATGTGGATGTGGATGTGTGTTTGTGTGTGAACTTCGAAGTTCTCGATCTCTCAAAGTTTCGTACAAGTTTCGACTTTTTCCATTCATAAAACAAGTCAGTTAACTTTCGATCTCTCGAACGTTAAACCTCGAAGTTCTTATAATCTTTAAGTCAATTGGAAGTTCCGATTTGTTCATTCCTTAGTATGACAGTCTTGAAATCTTAAGTCCAAGCAATTATAAGTAAAAGGATAAAAGACAATACCGTAAGCTAGTCATGCTAATATTCCTTGTTTCTGACCTAATCGAGGAGTATTGTCATAACTGAAGATTTTAAAATAAATGTCAATTAATAGGTATATTTGTATAGAGATACACCTCATAAATAACGGTGAAGCAACGCAGTGTTTTTTCAAACGTCGACGACCTAAATTCATTATCAAAATCCTAGATCTACAATCTATTTCATCCTTAAAACTAAGATGTGATGTATGTTTATGATAGGTTACGTGTGAGACATGAAAAACACCCCTTACTTTTTGATACATTTTATAACCCTTCATCCGTCGTAGTGTAGATTTCCGGGACAGTCGATTCTTCAAATTTCTTCCAAACCTCTAAATATTTAGTGGGCGCACACACAAACACACACATACACACACACACACACACACACACACACACACACACACACACACACACACACACACAAATCGTATTTTGTATCATTTAACACAATTTCCAGGAAATAAAACATTTCCTCATTATCAAGGTGTTATAAACATGAAACAGAGATAGGGGTATTTTGTCAAAAATGTTATTCAAAAAACGATTTTCATAAATTCAGGTAAAAGAAATACAATTGTTTTAAATCACATAATCAAAACAGTATTACCGGTGTCATGAATTTCAAAACACTTTTAAATCGACGCTATGGATAGTTAAATGCAGGAAATTTTCTATAACATTCCGAAATTATATATGGTATAATTTTTAATGAAAACAATATTTAGCATACATAGTCCATGGCAAGAAAACTATGACAGGTGCAATTACTAACACTCATTTATTTTGAAAATTGATGAATATATGAATAAGATATACAATACTTATTACTATACAGTTGAACCTCGCCTTAAAACACGTGGCTTTGGAGACAACCACCTCATAAATGTAAATATTTAGTCTCTTGTCAAATTTCTCAACAAAGTTTAAGTCGTATTAAATCATGAATTTAAAGATATTTTTGTAAAGTAACGACTCGTCAAAGTAAACACATATTAACTGATATCAATGAAAAACAAAAAAATATATCCTATATCTTTTCATCAGAATACTTTTTCTATGAGAATCTCTATATTAGCCTTACACTGGAGGTAAATTGGGTCATGTGACCGTTTAACTTTAAGTGACTTCCGTTTTCGTCATTCTTTGGGAATGTAAAATAAACTCTCCTATTCTTTTACTTTCCTTTTTGCAAGTAAAAATCCATGACCACCGTGCATGAAGGATTTCTGTAGGGAATAAATGATTATGAATATTTTTAACAAAATGAATTTATTTCATTTTGTCATGGGCATGGATAAATTACTCTGAAATTCTAGAATACGACTGTGTTAAAAGCAAAAGGTTAGTGTCAAAAGTATTGATTTAATCAGCTATAAACCACTACCCAAGCTAAAAGAGACTTCGATTATAGATATTAAATAAGTCAAGACCTTCTCTTAAGAGACAGCCTTGTAAATCATAGCACTTTGAGTCAGTCAGTAAAGATGTCTTAACAGTGAGGTTCCACTGTACATTTTAAAGACAAATATAGAACTTATTTTTATTTAGGAAACATGTCCATATACAAGTTACAATATCCAAGAACTAAATAGTTAACTATAACGTTCGTTTTATGTATAAATGCTTAGTATGGTTCTTGATTTTTTTTCTTCAGTGGTTGTTTCTTTGCCTCCAATCTGTATGCAAAATGGTTCTATTAATGTTTATTTCCTTTAGTAGCAGGTGATATAGTCAATGAATGCTGAATAATCTATAACTAATTTCATTAATTAATCTACCAACATCATGATACCAAAAGTCTTCAACATGAGCCACCGATACACGCGGAATCACTTCCACTTTTCTCACATACGTGTGGATATTCATATTTTCTTTATATACAAACTGCATGTTAGTCTCTTGAATCTCTCTACCATATTCACTGGGTGTTATACTCCTTAAAAATGGTAAAAACTGGATTTAGAATGACAATCTCAATTTATAAAAGAACAAAGGGAAAGAGTTGTAGGTTTAGCAACCTATAAATACTGAGACCGTTGTTATATCTATCTTTTCACCGAGGTTGACCTTTTCACCTTGCATGACTTTTTCACCGACTTTGGCCTTTTCACCGAACTCGAGAGACCCATGTTACATTTGTGAAGAGTGTAGCATGCTAACAGGGGACGATGACTCCTTTCGGACACCTGTCCATCCCATTTGATATTCGAAATTGTTCTTCATATTGAGACCATTTGTATATCCAATTTGACGTATTCTAACAGACTTGGAATTTCTTCATTTGATGAAATGATGAAGTCTAATTGACAGAAATGATCGTCTTGGGCATTAAAACTTTACTATTATGCTTTTGATATTTTACTTCTTAATTAATTCTAAAGACATCACACAATATTTTTTCACACCTGTATTAGCTCATGCGGTCAGTTTTAAAAGGATAGGCATTGGCAGTGGCAGTGGCGTGGCAGAGTAATTAGAGCTTCACCTTTTAAACCATGGAGTTTCTCGCCTCTAGTCCTCGCGGGTTTGAGCCTTGATATATATTTTTTTAATGTTTTCCAATTTACTTTCCCTGTCGCATTTAACCGGGTTTCGGTAATTATTATTACTATATATGGTCTGAAAACAGATTCCGAGACCATAAACAAAGAAAAATTCAGACTTTAATTCTCAAAAGTTAAGAATTAACTCTTCAGAGTAAAAATGAAAATTCGCGGACCATGAAACGAAGAATTTTCTCAACTGAGGTAACATTGTTAAGGGGCAGTGTAAATCTAGAACAGAACACATGTCCCAATTTATGTCCTGATTCGCTTAACTTCGATATTTGAACATTATTCTAAACATAATCTGTGATTAATTTTTTAATAAACCATCCAAGAGGTATAAAACACTTTAAAATCAAATACTTTTAAAAAAGATTAAAACCGTCTTGTAAAATGCCATTCAGTAATTTATAAATATAATAGTATAATGTATATAATCAACGATATTCAAGATACAAGTAAATTAGCATAATTATATTACATAAGATAAATGACTCGGAACATACACTTGGGCATATACTCGGACTAAATTTGCATTGGTCCGATTGTTAATGTAAACAAATGTCGTATGGGCAAAACAAGACTAAACCTATATCGCTCAAACAACATGTTGTTTTCGAAACACAAAGGATTTAACATGTCCTGAATACTCTAGGGCGACGGAGACCCTGACATTATCCTCTATTTATCCCGAGGGGAACAAACTAGGCGGCCATTTTCACTGTTAAGAATTACATGTACTTAAGTCAACTACAGACTGTATAGGACCCAAGTAAATTGTACTCTTTGCAGTCTTTAGTGTGAAATTAGAATCAAAAATGCTTAAAATGTTTTATTTCATACAGGAAATATGGCACGCCAAAATCACGTTAATGAGTTAAGTCTAGTTATTCTAGGATAAACTTATATTTCTCCAGTTAAACCTAGTTTTTCTCAGTTAAACCTAGTTTTTCTCCAGTTAATGTAGGTTACGAGTTAAACCTAATTTTTTTTCTAGGTAATCCTAATTTTTCTCGTAATCCAAATTAACTGGAGAAACACAAGGTTTATCTGGGCGAAATACCCATTAATGTTATTGTGGCGCACTTAAACCTAGTTTTTCTCAGTTAAACTATTTTTTTCTCGAGAAAAACTAGGTTTAACTCATTTTTGTGATTTTGGCGCAGTTAAACCTAGTTTAGCGCAGTTAAACCTAGTTTTTCCCAGTTAAACCTAGTTTTTCTACAGTTAATGTGGGTTACTGAAAAAATCTAGGTTAAACTAAAAAAAAACTAGATTTAACTGAAAAAATTTAGGTTTAACTGGTGAAGCATGCCGAAATTACTACAATGAGTTAATCCTAGATTTTCTCTAGAAAAACCTAGGTTTTCATAGTTAATTTAAAACCTAGTTTTTCTCCAGCTAAAGTAGGTTACGAGCTCAACCTAATTTTTCACCAGTTAATCTAGTTTTTGTTTGTAACCCACATTAACTGGAGAAAACTAAATTTAACTGAGAAAAACTAGGATTAACTGCGCCAGAATCATATTAATACTCATTAATGTGATTATGGCACAGTAAAATATAGTTTTTTCTCAGTTAAACTAGGTTTTCCTCGAGAAAAACTAGGTTTAACTCATTTTTGTGATTTTGGCGCAGTAAAATCTAGTATTTCTCAATTAAACCTAGATTTTGTCCTGTTAATGTGGGTTACTGAGAAAAACTGGGTTTAACTGAGATAAACTAGGTTTAAGTCATTAATGTGATTTTGGCTTGCCATAAGGAAAAGTCAGTTACAAAGTTAGGAAGTTGACCCTAAGTACTGCACTAAAGCATTAAGGTCAGTTTCAAAATACTTTTCATTGTTGCAGATTCTCGTTCAAGGACGTAAAGCCATAACTGCCTTTGAAACAATATGGAACTCAAAATATTATAAATGCCAGAACCATAAAAGCCATACAACAATTTACTCATTGTGTTTTTCTTTTTAAAAAATATTGAAACGTTAATACTCGATGCAGTCGCACGCAACTAATAGTACCACACAGCAACGGATCCAAATGGTTAACAATATAAGATACCAAAGTATAAATCTTAAGGATGTCCAGGATGTAGATACATATCTGGTAAAAATGGACAAACATGGACCTCTGGAAACCAAGAGGTGGGATCAGGTGCCATGGAGGAGTAAGCATCCCCTGTCGACCGGTCACACTCGCCATGAGCCCACAGTTAATTCCAAATGAAATCCTCGTCACAATCGGTACAAACATCTCAACAACCGCCAATAAAAAGGCAACTCAACATTTCACCTAGTGAAACAGAGTAATCGCAAACAAGACTATTATACCGACCGTAGAATTTGCGGAACGTTCAAGTTAAACAGTAACAGATTCAAATATCTAACATCAGTGACACAGATCACCTGTATAAATAGTGGGCATTCAAGTAACGAAGTGTTCAAGCGTCAAGGGGGCGTTATCAGAAAAACCATAGATGATGCGAACCTTATTAGAAACTAGTTTTAACGTCAAAACTCGTTCAGACGGCAATATTTGACACTAGTGAGGTTCCTAAATGCGATTTGTTACTGAATATTGGCATAATAAATAGAACAATAGTCTAAATAGAATATGTATTTCCAGGATATACGTACGTAAATTACACGAAACATTCAATTTATAATACATTTAATTTAGTGGTAAGGACACGAATAGTCACATAGGCAAGTTGTTTTTTGTGTGACACTAAACACTTAATTTGCAGGAAATGCTTCACAATTAAGATGTAATAACAATCAAAGGTAATTATCGGCACCAGACGAATCGGATTTGTTTGTTTGTTTGTTTGAAGGGTTTTTTACGCCACACTTCACTTTTCAGTTAATTGGTGGCGGTTAACAATTAATGTTGAATGAAGGAACTTGGACGCTTAAACCCCATCACTAAAATGACTAACGACACAGACAAAAGCAAAGTCAAACTTTCGGAAAGACCTGTCCCTGCGTTGAGACTAAAAGACTGAAATGACATAAAAACATACTGTGTACACACTCGAAAATTGAAATCAATAACCTTATAACATGTAGCATTTCATTCATACTCTGGTAGTGTGTGTGAGTGTACTGGAGTGCGAGTGTGTATGTGTGTGTTTGTTATGTCATTTTAATCTTATATATATATATATATATATATATATATATATATATATATATATATATATATATATATATATATATATATATATATATATATATATATATATATATATTTCCAAAAGTGACAATAACACATCCAATTTCCACTCTGTTTATTAATAATACATGCCGTCTTGTTATCTCAAACTAAACACTTATTTATCCATATTCATACTTTAATGGAACTCAGACGGCGCAGATATGTACTACCTGGAATCTTTACAAGGAGATAGTTCATCACAGGTATATCACAGGTATATCACAGGTATATCACAGGTATATCTATCTAGTAACTGTACATTTCAGATAGTTCATCACAGGTATATCTATCTAGTAACTGTACATTTCAGATAGTTCATCACAGGTATATCTATCTAGTAACTGTACATTTCAGATGTATTGATTTTATGGTTATATACTACTTGCTCATAAAACAGAAACAGATCAGATATGTCTCAGGACACATTATTATCTTTTA